>NCVS01002096.1:231948-247182 GCA_003055095.1 Goniozus legneri
CATAGCGAATAATCAGTTAAGGCTCGACACTGACACACGCAAAATGAGCAGAACGAGAGACGTAGTAGGGAAAAAAAGTGAAATTGCGACAGAGTACCGTGCGTGAAGGGAACAAAGAACGGAAGTCGGCGAATCGATGTGTGAACTTCCTCTTGCTGTCGTTTTCTATATGCAACGATCGACGCGAGTGTGTATCGCTTATTGCGCGAAACGTTTACGATGAACGAAGGAGAAAGAGAGAGAAAGAGAGAAAAAGAAGGAGACGGAACAGAAATCTCTATGCGACGTGGCTATAAGGCTTTCGGTCGATCCGAGTCAGCTGGCTCGCACTACACGTGAAAATTCATTCATTATACATTTCTGGATTAAATGTCACTGAATCTGTATACAACAGCGAGAAAAATTCCAGTTCTCGATAATTGATGAATTTGTTTCATACGAAGAAATAATCGTACCCAATTCAGTAGTGTTCTAGAATCGTAAATGATTCATTTACAACGAATGATTCATTTATAATGAATGAATCACCATATCGTAATCTCTGTGGCAATCCTGTCGCAATATCGGATTTCGAACATACGAATTAATCCACTCTTAAAAAAGTTTTTCCCTCAAATTTGTAATTCACATTCGATATCACGAGAGAGTTTACTAGTTCTTGTGTACTTTGTATCACAACGAAAGTGTCAAAAACTTTTTATATTACGGCAATCAGCATTTGTTTCGAATATCATTCGCGCTCACGCAAAACTTAGTTTGCGATTGTGCTTGCGGAGTACATGCGTTCACATAAGGCGAATAGCTCGAGACACGCGAGTATTGTTTTGCGGGCTCGTAGGAAATGAGAGAAAAAGAGGGAGAGAGAGGGAGAGAGAGGGAGAGAGAGAGAGAGAGAGAGAGAGAGGGAGAAGGACCTCGGTAATATAAAGTTTCCATTTAATATCGTTACGAGAGCCAGCGAAAATGATGAGGTTTCCGGTTTTTTAATAATGTACCCCGCGCACACCTGAGCCTCGTAACTCTCGGGGGCTCGACACGCCGAGGGGGAAGGTTTGCTCCTTTCGCGAAACGCACTGCTTACTTTCATCCTCCTCCTTCGCTACCTCTCCCTCTCTCTTTCTTTCTCGCTACTTTTCATCGATCTCACCCCACCGTGCGCGCAACCCTGCAACGACAACTACATTTCTTCGTTGAGTTTTTTTCTAAATCCCCGTCAGCCGAGTTAACCAAAGCTCTTTTACACGCGGAAAAAGGCGCATAATGAATCCTCTCGTTTCTCAAACATCCCTGCAATTTTTCGACAAAGAGACACGTTTGTGCATTGAAAAAAATGAATTCAGACAACATTTTGATACCTTTTACAGAGTCATGAAAGTTCGCGAGCACATCAAGTGAATAGTTGGAACGAATGAGACTTTGTAAAGTACTAACACATAATATAGTATGATTTTTTTTTCAATTATGAATGTTGGCATTGATCTGAAATCATCAATAAAATTAACAAAACAGCCATTGCTGATTCTCCAAAATTGATTTTGTGGCAAAATGTTATTTTCACTGAATCAGTTATTACAATCATCAACTAAAAGAGAATGTTACTTCTATAGCTCCCATTTTTTTCAGCTAAAAATCTCATTCCCAGAACGGAAATACGGCGATTAACAATTAATTAATTACTCCGCTAGTAATTGACCGTTGAGCGTGGAAGATGGTGCGGAGTGCGCCCGATGACACAAGGTCGGGATAAATTGAAATTCCGTGTTCGTCTGTGTGAGAGGCTGAGTGCGAGTGTGTGAAACGCGAGTGCGTGTGCGTGCCATTATATCTGCCGTCGATAGCCCGCGATACGCAATTACTCATTCTCGATTCGTGATTAATATCGATTGGGAAACTGATTTTGCGACGATAGGGAAAAAGGAGGAACAAAGAGAATACATATCGCGGAGTAAATTCGCGAAGCCACGGCTTTCAACCGAGGGAATTCGTAAAAGTGATAAATTACGAAATGGGAGTCAAATTGCTGGGAATTTGGCTCCCTTTGCGTAGAGACGTCAGGAGGCAAAATGTTTATTGGATCGTCCCGTTTCTCCCTGCGTCTCCGTTATTCGTAGTATATAGCGCGTATAGCGCCACGAATAATAACGAGAGAAACAAAAGAAACGCGCTTAAAGAGAGCTAAATTTCTCGCCAAGTTCGAACGCCGTTGTTGCTCGCTGTTTGTTTTACTCCTCTCTCTCTCTCTCTCTCTCTCTCTCACTCGTGAAGTTTTACTACCTCTCGTAATTCGCACATTTCGGAAAGTACGACCGTAAACTTCCACGTTTTTCGTATTCAGTCTTTTTTGTTTACGAAATTCGCTTTCTAGTTTCACCGACCAATACAGAGGGAAAATTATCGTAATGATTGCTCACGTAATCCGTGATAAATTTTATTGTAACGCGAAGTCAATCGAAATGCAACAGAAGAGAAGATTTCGAGCCACAGTCTACCACGTACTAATTGATTTGCGCGATGAAATTAATTTTCGAAAATTGCGACAGGCAATTAAGCGCGTCGGCAAAAGGATCGATGTGGGCGGTTGTGCGCTAATCGATTTGCTTCCAGCGAGTTTCTCCCTCCTTCTCTCTCTTTCTCGCTGCAACACGACCAAAAACAGTCCATCGTAACGATTCCTGGAAAGCGAATCCCGGGCTCGATTTAATAAGCGCGAGAGCGTCAAAGTAACAAACCAAACTTCACGCGCACACGTGCTTTCGGGCGCCTCGCATTTTTGCTTCTCTCTCCCGTCATTTTTTTCGTTTCGTGAAAATCTGTCACGGGCCGGATGATATTTATCAACGCGCGAGAGCGAGCCTCGTGGGCGGATTTTTTTTCTCGCTCGCGACGTATAACCTGAAGCATTTTAATTGGATGGCGCGTTGAAACCGCGCGTTTTATATGCCGGAGAGATATTTTTTTCGAGATACAAACTTTTCGGAAAGGTCAGACGGCGCGAGGTCGCGTGATTTAGATGGGACCCGTCATCCTGAAAGAAGAGGGGGAAGAAAAATACGGAAGTATTCGGGCACCCTTTAATTATTGGGAACTTATTGGAATTTTTCGGTGAGAGTTAACGGTCAAACAAATCGTTGTGAAATATCCGTTTCGAAAGAAACAAAACACTGCTATTTCTTCGTCTTTTCAATCATTCTGGGGTTGGCTATTCGAGATGCCAATTGTTACTCTGAAAAGTGTCGATTCTATTGCATATCAAGTATCAAATATCAAACTGATATCGATCAAGAAGTGCAAATATTCAAAATACTGATTTTTTTTATACAGTACATGCAGCTATGTGATAAAAAAGCGAAATTTTTGTTAAAAAAGAAGGTTGAAATAATGCTTCAACCATCATTCTTAAGAATATTTAATTCATATGAAAAGAAAATTAATGGTTCGATATTGGCAATCATGTATCGACACCTAGTATCGATATATAACCTAAAATATCGATAATGTATCAAGCTTTCCTGCTAATGACCTTATTTCTGTCATCGGAGGCACCGTTCGTGACTTATACCGATATCGAATCTCCCTCATCTAGATTCCTTATTGTAACGAATTCCGATCGATCTAGCAATTTTCGAAAAGAAATCTGTTCTTCCATCTCGATCTCTCTTGTACGATCCGATACAACACGACAATAAATAATTATGTGGCTGGGAAACGAAGAAAACACGCAATCGTTGACTCCTCGATAATCATCAACTTTTCTCGAGTGGGTAACCTCGACCGAAACGTGGTGGCACAAAACGAACGTAGAAGCGCGTGACTGTCGATCCCACGACGCTAATCTACGCTTTTTCACGGATGTCCCACTCGACGGGCACTTCTGGTTAGAGCGAGCTCTTAAAAAAAAAACAGAAAGAGAGAAAAAGAATGGTACGAAAGGAGATGAATCATCGAACGAAATCTCGCTCTCTCATGACGATTAATGGCTCCGGATTAGAAGCTGACCTACGAAATTTTCATGGGCCAATATACGGTATAGTTATAGGTATGAATAGCTTGGTGTGGAAAATCGTCAGTCGGTGGCACGCAGGCCTGGATTGTTCTTCTCGCTCCCTCTCTCTTGCTCTATCCGTTTTCCTCCCGCATCCTTTTCTGGTTTTACGGGTACCCCCTTTTCGTACCGTACAATGGCATTGTGAGCGACCCGGTGGCATAATGGCACTAGCTCTCTCGCTGTTATAAATGAAACGTCTGCAACTAATTTGGGGCAAGGCGCTGGTAACGTTCATCGGGGTCCTGCGCGGTGTTCGCGAGTTTACGTTCTCTTTCTCTCTCTCTCTCGTTCACTTGGTATGGAGCACGTTGCATTCCCCGGAGCGTTTCTCGGACCCGATTGTGTGCAACGCGCGCCAACCTCGCGTGAGGTGTAAAACCTGCTGAAATAATGTCGTTAAATTAAGGGCAAAGAACGCACACGCGATAGCCCTCCAGAAATGTATTTCCTTGTCTGAAATGGCTTGTAATTTTCGTTCCACGGGATTCCACAGGAGTGTCTTATATCAAAAATTAAAAATGGTATTCGCGTTATGAATGCGGTAATGATAAAAAGAATGAAGTACAGTGCCGAATTAAGTTAGTAAACTTAACATTATTTTAATTATAATTGGAGTAATGGTTATTAGGATATTAGCACGTTAAACTGTTAATGTGCTGAGCTTCCACAATTATTATCGGAGTGATGATTAGATAATTATTTTAAAACTCCTATTTCCAAATTAAAATTTGAAATTGAGACATTCCAATGATCTCAAACATATGTCATAAATCCTACGACAATTATGTTCCACGTGCCTGTCTATACAAACTACAAGAAACCACTCAAAATGTTCATTCAAAGCCTGGGACTAAAAAATTGAACGAAAAAAAAACGTTCAAGGACATCCTCGACGATTTATCGAGTGGCAGTTTGGGGTAGGGAAACAATTAAGAGTCCACTCGACTACAGTATAGTATACTCTCAAACTTTCTTTTCAACGAGTGTATCCTAGACGTGTTTGTCCGTGATGCAACTCGTGGATGGGGGGTTGCCCGAAAAAACGCACTCACTCGTTCATTTCCTCGCGAGTTTTACCTTGGGTGTCGCTTTCCCGTCTGGCTATCGCGAGAGAAAAAGGACCCGTTAAAATAACAACGAATGACAAACGCCCGCGGAATAGATTTTCCACCGTTCGTCTCTCTCGCTCTCTCTCTCTCTCTCTGGTGGTTCCCGCTCGAGTCCCCGCTGGCCAGGCTTACCAGACTGGACTTCCGGCGCTCACGTGTCTCGGACAACTCCTCCCTCGGCGTTTGTGTGCGTGCGTATACACCCGGGAAATAGGGTCTGGCAAAATACCAGAGTCAAAGTTGCGAGATACCAGGCCGCGTCTCGGTTTTCCTTCTCTCCTTCTCTTTTTTCCGTCTCCTTGCCCTCGAGCGAAACACGCATACACATACACAAACGCCGGGGGAAACAACGTCCAGCGTGATAAATTAGGCGCTGATTTCCGCTCTGCCGAAAAAGCTCGTTATTTGCATTATTGATTTCCTCCCTAAAAAGAGCCATCAATTTCCTACCTATTTTTTTTCCAAGAATTTTAATTGGTCGAGTAAAAAACCCCGTCTCTTACGGTTATTAGTTGTAAATAGCGAATGAAATGGAGCTAAATGCAACGAGAGCGGAAAAGCAAATTTACCCCGAATGCCCAACAGACAGACTGGTACATAACGTATGTCCCAATTTAATAATCGACGTTACGTGTTCGCGTTGATATATCTTCGACATTCGTTACTGAAATTTTTATATACGAGTGTCACTCCCGTACGTTTCCGTCGAAACGAAATTTTCAGGGAGCAAAAATTGCTACGCTCTCGGTGGAATCCAATAAAACGTATGCCGTTCTACTGACTCAAATTTCTTTTTTTATTCCATTTCCTCTTGTTCGTCAAATTTCGTTGGATTATCAAAAACCACGAATACACATGTGGATAACTCGTGGGACCGTGCACGAAAAGAGAGTAAGGAAAAATATTCAAATTTTGAAATGTGGATCAAATGTGGGATCTGCTAAATTTCATTAAGGGTTTATATTTAAAAATATTTGTTATTTAATTAGGTAACTGTACGCGACAGCCACATCGAATAATCCGTCTATACTCCAAAATAAAAATTTCAGTCTTTCGCTTATTCATCAAAATTTTCAGCTCGATTTTTTCGATCTTTCGAGTAAAAAGATTTACTCTTACCTTTTCGAAATAGACGAGTCTCGTTCCATTCAGGGATCGGTTACGCTAATATGTTTCACACTACACTAATAAATACTAGCACACTAGCTGCACTTTACACTAATTAACTTGCGAAAAGAGTTCGTACAACACGACGCAACCGACATTTCAAAAACAATAATGGCCGTCCCAGCGTCACGCGTGACCAAAACTAGAATCTACGTAGACGGGTAGGCCCCTACCGTTAAATTTTTATTAACATGAAAACCGATCTACTTATAGTTAGTTCTCACGTTTGCCACTAGTAGCGCTAGTAATAATCCTAGCAGTAGCGTCTGCGCAGATTCAAGTCTTGGTCATGCCAATGCGCATGACGTTGTGGCGGCCATTATTGTTTTGAAATGTCAGCCGTTTCGCGTCGTGTTCCGCGAACTCTTTTCACGAGAGTGTGAAGTACAATCTTTCGCGACTGAGATTCAGCTGACTCCTAATAAGATTAATTTTTTTAACTCGGGATGCCGATAAAATTTAACCGATTTACAACACACCTACATGTATGTACCACCATAATGTAACATTATTGTTTTCCATTGTCAGTCGCGTCGTTAATTAGTGTAAAATGCAGTTAGTTTACACTGTTGATGCTAGTTATTAAAATATGCTAGTTTATTAGCGTAGTGTGTAACGTATTAGTGTTAGTGTGCAATTTGAGATGGGCTTATCTCTGATTGGAGCGAAACTTTTACCGAAAAGGTAAGAGTACATTTTTTTACTCGGTAACATCGAGCCAAAAAATTTGATCGGTTTGACTCGCGTACGTTTGTACATTCTTACACCCCGAAATACAAAATTTCTCAACGAAATTTCGTGAGTCACATGTTCCGTGTTGTTCGAGTCCGATACTACGATATTTCATTCTTTTCTGTGTGCGCAAAACGCTTCGACGCCCACAGAGTTGACCGGTTCATTGAGAAAGCCGGTGTTTTTCTTTTACACTCGGTCTCTCTTTCTCTCTATGGATTTAAGTTTTATTTTTCGCCGGTGGTTTTACGGCGTACATTTTAACCGGAAGGCACCTTTTCGGGGCACCGCCGATGAGCTATATACGCGAGGCTTTCCTGTCAGCGGAGCTAACGAGAAACCCGCCCTCGTCCGCCTAAACGAACCGCGCTTTTCAGCGAGTCGGGACGCCCCGTCGTGCTTTAGCCAAACACTACCGGACACCTCGACGCGAACGGTTTTTCGGTACATATACCCACACATATAGCGTGTACGTATATATATATATATACATATATATGTATATACGTGCCAAGAACTCGCAAGAGCGATGAGAGAGAAGGAGAAAGAGGCTACCCTTGATTTACCGTTTACGAACCCGCCGGGGGTATTGCCTTTTTCACCATGCCAGTATATATGTATGTATATATATATATATATATATATATATAAACACACAAGCCAACTTTTCCTTCCTCTCGACGCTCTCCTTATCGAGATAAGTCGCTCTTGTTTCCGAACTGCCGACTACAACTCTTTGCCACCTTCGGGGAGCCCCAGATTTCACCCCCTACGACTTTAGAGTTAAATACGATGTCTGAAATCACCGGCCATTTTTCCAACAAATTTATCTTCGTAGTTGAGGAACGAATTGATAGAAATTTTCGATAGCAATAAGAGGAGATGAGCAGCTAATTATTAAGTTTGATTTTCTAATGTACGATCTCTTTAACATTTCTGCACTATTCGCAGGAATTTACTAAATGTAAGAATTCATCTTTATGTATAAATTTATGCTCTTCAGAGCAGAAACGTTAGATTTCCTGCCAGAAAATTGAAAGTACGTACTTTCGACTAAAGTGTAAAGAAAATATTTTACAGAGATTTAACATTTGAATTAATAATGAAATAACGATGAGAATAATATCGAAAGAATAATGAGGTGTACAAATTCAGGAAAGAAGGAACAATAGATCTCGTCGAGTGAGAAATTACCCGCAGGGAACGTTAGAGGTATTATCGAGCTTTGACGCTGGCACTCTCGAGAGGCAGCTCGCACGGACAGCGATTGCCTTTAATTAAGAACGTAAGAACAATTCACGACGAAGACGGCAGGCGAGGGCCGTTGGCGCGTGCCCGTGCGAGAGTGGCTCCTCGAGACTCGCGAAGAAGAGCCGATGGTTGGAGGTTTGAGCAAACGCTCGCTCGTCCTATCGTAGCGAGCCTCGAAGACAATGGAGGGTAACAATGAGCACTCGGTGTGCCTTCTACCCGCTAGCTGGTTATTACGCCGTGAGAATGTTTATGGCAGATTCCATTCTGTGCGAAAAATCATTTCACGCCGGTGCGAAGGTCCTGTGATAATTGAACGGAACGTCCCTTTAAGCACTAGTCAGGTCCTACGGTCGAGGGTGCAATTAGCTTAGGTATAACCTGTCGAGTGGCCAGGCAGTGTTTTGTACTGTTTTTACTCAATGCACGCAATTGGTACCACAATAATCAGAGGAACAATACTATGGTCATGATTCAAGTAATAACTACATACATATATTACTTTTTGATCCACGGGATAGCAGTATGAGATTTGTCAAACAAGTTGCGCTTCTTATTGGTGTTTCAGCACTCGCAGTCAAATAATACTTCTGGAGAACATATTTTATTTTTAATTTTTCATGAAAAGTCGTAAATTTCTTAAACTTTAAAAAATTGACGAAATTGAAAAAAATGTGTTCATATTTAAATTACTACCCTGTTATTTCTGAATTGACCTCGTTACCTACAGCTCAATAAAATTCAATCAACTAACCTCGTATGTATAACCTCGAGAATTTGAAAAAAATTTAGTATCGACAAGGGTTATACATATAGTACCCGGTCCCGTGGGGACTTGTGAGAAAGATTTCCGAAATCTTATATCCTTTAATTAATCAAATTTTATTGAGTCTATAGGCAACTAGAACAATCCAGAAATCACAGGCCAGATGTTTTAAATATAAATATGTATATATTTCTTTCATCTTTAAATTTTTTTGTGGGAGTACAATTTCTGAAAGTTCTATTTTTCAAAAACGAGTGGCAAACATTATACACATATGTAATGCTGAGTTCTTTTACATTACCTTTACTCTCTCAAAATAGCAAATCTGTAGTGGAGTCAAGAGCCTCATTATATACGAATCGATTGTCCCGATTATACTCGTGAATGGGCCAACAAGTAACTGCTTAGAACGTGAAACACTCGCTCACCGGTGCGTTATTAATCTTGCAACGGCCGACGTGAAATACGGCTCTGGAGTTTACGCGAGCAAAACAAGATCTCCGCCTCTCGCGCTCTCCAGAAGAGAGAAGTTACGCGCGATCGCAAATGCCTCGGAGAGCGTTTAGCTCTCGAGCTGAAAAAAATGTTCTTCTTCATTTTTTTTCACCCACCGAGCACGTAATCGCGTAACAGGTTGTTCCGCAATCTTCCTCATCGATACGCAACTCGCGTATCGCCGTGGAAAAACTTGGCGAATCTTCGAAACCCGAAACATCCGATTAATTAAATTTGCCGAAATCGCGATCGTGAAAGCACGCCAGACGGTATTTTATGATTGTATTCGCTCTCGACGAGATAATTAAACAACGGTTCTACAACAATACCGCGCTCCTGGGTATTTGCCGGTAGTTAGTCAATTTTGGTTTCCAGCGTTGAAACAAAAAAGTGAGAGGACTATACGCGCGGTCGGGGGTTGGCGGAAAATATAAAACAGGCTCGCGAGACGGCTTTTTTTTCCTCGTATTACGCGAGGACGGGCACTCGACAATGCTTTAACGCACACACATCGACGATACTTTAACGCCGTCGGGCATTTCACAGGCAAACATTTCGCATTTTTATGTTCTCCCTGTTGTTCCACTTTTTTTTTTCTTTTTCAACGGCTGTAGCAGGAGCAGTGTTCTCCTCGCGCGGCGAAGGAGCGAGAAAGTCCCTGCAATTACGGCGCCGTCCGCGCGAAATTCCTTTCACGCGCGCTGCGCGGGCGTAAATACGCGATTATCGTTCGCATTAAATAACCGGGAGGGCGGTAACCTCGCGCGACAATAAAGAAGACCTTGAAAAATAGAGTTGAACCACCCTGTCACTCGGGGGATTCCCACAATAACACGAGACAAGTGAATTATCATGTCTCGCGAGTTCGACGAGCTTCCGTCCCTTCTATTGTTTTACCCATCGGTGATCCTTTTATTTTTCACGGGAAACAATTCCGGCAGAATTTTCCATTAAAAATTCGCACGGGAAAATGATTTTTCTCTCTCGCGAGTAGAAATTATGTCTTTCTTTCTCGTACGCTCGCGATCGGGCTTTTCCCAAGTGGCATGCGGTGTACGTCAGGGGCATTCAAATATACAGAGTGGTATTATTTACGAGCACCGGGGATATATGGGGTGCTTCGGATTCTCTTGTAAAAAACAACACGTGTCTGGGTATCCAGCTCCCGCTTCAACCCCCATTTCGCGCCGTTATAACGTTCCGCGAATCGCGTAACCCCCACTATTTTTTTCCTCTCTTTCCTCAGATTTAACGAGTGCGAAAAGAAAATTCAGTGCGTAATGTTAGCCACATACTTTTAAAAGATAAGAATATTTAAATTGAGCTAAATTGTACTGCAGTTTTACTATATTGTATGACATTCACAAAAAAAATCTCGTATCGCGGTTAAGTTAAAATAAAAATGAGGGTTGGGACTTGATTCAATTATTTTCTCTTAAATCGTTCCAAATCTGAATTTGAGAATTTAGTGTAATAACAATCGAGTTCAAATCAGTGCTATTTAAAAAATTTCCAGTTTTTCAAAAATGAAGAGTTAACATTATACACATTTCAGTAGCTTTTAATTGAAAAGTTTCGGAAAATGTCTTTTCGCGCTTTTAAAACGACGGGACCGATCCAGCTGTTTCTGTTTTAAAGATGAAAAGAACGGCTCCTGTTTTGGAATCGGTTAGTTTATGTTCGAGAGGGTTATCATTTTCGGAGAAAAAAAATATCGACTTATAAACAGAAAGAGGGCGAAGGTTCGAGGAGCGGTAAACGGGACACGATCGCGTTCGTGTCCTGGATTCGATCCACCCACGCCGCATATAAATAAACATTTCAGTTATTTATGCATTTGCGGCTCTTGCTCTTCGGCAATTGACGATGATTCTAACCGAGGCTCTAACCGACGTGTACTCGACGCAGGGAGGTTAAACGATAACGACGTTCCCCTCGCTACGAGAGTGACTTTGCAAAACAGGGCTTCCCGATGTCACATCTCTTTCTTCTCATCGTGCGACCGAATCTTAACAAAGAATAATGTCCAGTGTCACTATGACGTGTGATTTAACATAACAGTTGGGATGATGCAACTAGGGTAGGGACTGGAACCGATGTGGCTTCTTGGGTCCATTGGTACCCTTGTATTGTATTTAATTAAAATCGTAATCATCCTTTGGAATAATTCATTGATATATCGGAATATTTCTACATTGGGAAAAGTAGGAGCTAAATGGCATTTCCCTTATTTTTCTCTAATAATAATGTTAAAGAAAATACCTAACATTGCAAGAACGTCAATTTTGAAAAATTAGCAATGTTTGTTTTAATAATTTTATTAAAAATTCTTTACCAATGCAATCATTCATAATATAAAGAATTGTACTAGTTGTTAGAATCTACAAAACTGGAAATTTGTGAAAACAACAATTTATCATGTTTGGTTGGTGAACTCATTTGACAGGTAAAGTAATGATGAAATTAAAGTCTTATTCGTTACAACTATCTACTTTACAGGCTCGTTGTTGTTTAAAATCGTTATTTTTTAGGCGTAGTAAGAGTTTTAATTAACAGAAATATGAACCCCCTACTTCATAAATCTTGGTATTTTCAATTCGAGCATATCGGTTATGCTCATAGAAGACTCCCCACGATTCAATAAGCGATTCTAGTTACGGTAATTACGTTGGCATAATTTCCTGGGCTGATCGACTTTTTACAAATTTTATTTATGTCGGGTGACGAATCTCGAGCAATGTTTAGTTCTCCTCGAGGGTCGAGTGGATCCTCACCTTTACTTTGGACGAAACTGTGACTGCGTTAGACGAAAAATTTCAATAAGCCAATTCGAATAATGGGGCGACACGCGTGTGCACGTGCGCGACCATGCGTACTCCAAATCGGTTTCTCTCTCTCTCTCTCTCTCTCTCTTGCGTGCTCAGGAAAACGTCGTTCATTGTCCGTGACTTCTGATTCGTCTCGCCGAGGGGGTAGCAGTATCAAATCCCCCGGGCTCCCTAACTGGGCGTAAGCGTTCCGCTGTTGGTGACATTTTACCAAACTGGGCGCGAATATTTCAACAAAAGCGTTCGTTCGTACCGGTATAGGACTATCTCGTGATTTATAGTTGGACCTCTATGAACTATGCGAGATATTTTTAATTTCGATTCGAACGTTCGATTTCTATCGTAGACGATATTCACGGTTAGATTCGTAGGAATTGTCGACTCGTGCGAATCGTCACCGGGATTTATTAAGCGGAATTCGGAGAATGTCCGCGCAATACTACACCGATGGAAATTTCACGGAAGGTTACGGCGCGATTGCGAAAATGCTGGGGTATTACGGTGCACAGTGATTTACGCGTGCCATTATGTATTTAATACGGTACGTTGTTAAAGTTTCGGGTGAGATCGAGCGCGCTCGTTCGCGGAGTTGATATCGCGTTATCGATTTATCGCTAACTAGTTTCGGCCAATTTGATGATAGATCGCGTCTCGCGGTTTTCGGGCTGTACAGTAGTATAAGGTCTCGTGTATCGACGGGAATTACGGTCAGACGATTTCGTGGCCCGGGTTACGGAAAAGGACCGGCTGCTGCGGGCTACGCGTAAAATCGTCGGGTGTATTGGGCAACGTTAGAAATTCACCTGGACCGAAATGGCCATACCGCGGGACGTAAAGATGCCCTGGGGGACCAGGTGCAGCGATAATTGAATACGTGCCTCTATAATTTTATTTTCCTAACCGTCTAATTTTTTCATTCGCCAACTCCCGCTAACGTTGGAAGGAAACCGGATACATTCTTAATGTCCAACGGGCATGAGTCGGAATTTAAAACTTGGATCGATATGGATATAATAGTTTAGAGCATGAAAATGAAATATCGGTTAACTTGGAGTGATCGTACGCTCCGGGCGTAATGGCGGATTGAAATTTCAAATTATAGATCAAAGTAGTTATTTGGATATTTTAATAAGGTAGGAACAAACAATCGTAGCGTTTACACTGAAAAACTAGCTACGTAGCTTATTTATTTTGGATAATGTTGCATTTGGTAATAAAGTCAGTTTTGAGAAATCAGCAATGTTTGTTTTAATTATTTTGTTGAACATTCTTAGTCAGAAATTCATAACGACTACATAAAGTTGAATCTTATTTCTTGATAAAATATTATTAGATTTTTGTTAGAATGTACAAATTTGAAATGTTTAAAACCATCATTTTTTCTTTTAGTGTATAGTTATTTGTATATTTCATTAAAGCAGGAACAAACAATTTGAAATTTAATTTTTCGATGCACAAAGTCGCGTCTACTTTCGAAGAATTTCGCGGATGTCTCGTATTTAATAAAAAGAGAATAATAAACAGGAAAACGACGGAATTCCGTTTGCCGTTGCGATGGCTGGCATTCCGTGATTGCATTCAACGAGAGAGCAAGTGGGACGTCGTAGTAGCGCGCTGCCTCGCTGATGGAGAGTTATAGGCTTTTCGGCACTGAGGATTTACTTTTGCCTCGGAGAGACGAGAGTAGAGAGAAAAAAAAATACGTCTTGTTCTATCGAGGCCTGTCGAGTCACGCGCGAAGGTGACGCGTCATTGTCTACCGGATGGAGAAAATCGCGCGAGCCATGTCGATTCGGCCGGCAGCGTGTATGGTTCGATTTGCATACGAAATGAAACGAAACACCATTGGAATATTCTTACCGTATGTCGAACTCGGCATGAAAAAAATCTGCCTACTATTTCTACGTCTTACTTTTTCTTTTTCAGTTATGATAACGAAACTTGAATGCGTAATTTTGCGATACCTGTACTTAAAAGAGAAAAACTTGCGTTATCGACTGTCAAGTTTATTTGACAAAAAATAGAATCGAAGGAAAAGTAATTTACTGTAATCGAAGAAGATAAGAATAAAATGTATTGGGCCTTCCACGCGATGGGGTGTCAGTTATAGTTTTCTTCGTGACCATAAGCTTTTTGCGTGAGCAGTGTTCGCACAGGATCTCCGACGATCGGGTGCCTTTGTAAGCCGTGCAATTTATTCGAATCTCTACATCTCTTCTCCCCCGCTCTCGCTCGCGACGCCCACGCCAAAGCGGATTTCCGTTTTTCAATAAAATCCTGGGTTTCGTATATATCGAAAGCGCATACCATATTTTTGTGTATACGCCGCTCAAACTAAATCAGATTCACAATGCGACGATATTAGGAAAAGGGAGAAACATCTCAAAGCCAACGGTAATAGTTTTTGTTCGAATTTATATGACGAAGACCGCATAACTTCGAATATAATACTATATGAATAAATACGCACAAATTTATTTTCATCGTTTGTGTATCCTTCATGCATGAACCAAGAAAACAATGGGTCTACATATACTATAAAATATGAAAACAGGATTTGTTGAAAAAATTTATATTATCGATAAATAATTCAGTTATTTATACCTCGAAAAATGATTCAAAATGAAACAAACAAATTAATAATGTATCTGAAGTTTGCATCGTTGGGGTCCAACGAAAATTCGACAAAAATTTTTTTTTGTCATTTTTGACCAACTATTTTTTTTCCGTTGGACTCCAACGATGCAAACTTCAGATACATAATTAATAATGGTAAAATGGAAAAAAATTTTGTAGAACTACCCTAGAAAAGATTGCCAGTGCTAACAAAACGGCCAACGA
>NCVS01002103.1:4334-36121 GCA_003055095.1 Goniozus legneri
AAAGGCCCTCCGCGTTTTTCGCGGTCACGATCGCGCCCGGGATTCCTCTCGCAGCATTCGCGGCGCGATCGAAATTTGCATAATTCCGCGCGCATATTTCGCGTCGCTGGCCACGACGGATCGATTCGACCGCGCCTACGCACTGTGGGGAAAAATCAGTAGTAACAGGGATAGTAATAGCGATAATTACGATAATAATATTCTATAACGAGCTATATAATAATTATCCGCTGTTCTCCATTCCGGTTTGAGATACAACGATAATGTTATCGTTATCGTAAATTATGCGGTAATAATATTCGTTTTGCTGCTTAATATTTTTGAAAAAATTCTTACGCTCTTTATTCAAAACCGTTTTTACGAAAATATATGTTAAGTAACGAGCTCAGCTTAAGCGCTCGATAACGGCGCTCCTCGGAGCGACACGAGCTCATCGCTATTGATATCGTAGGCGAGCCGTAACGGGCGTGATGTGGGTACCCAGCGAGGGCGAAGATTTCTTGGGCGAATTCTTGTCCGCCTCGGTGGACGGCACGACGTTGCTGTGGGATGCCCGACAACTCGACGAGCCGATCGGGATAACGGTATTCGACCTAGACGATCCGGGCCAGGCGAGAATCGACAACGCGGTCGGCGTGACGTCCGTCTGTCTAGCTGGCGGGCTGCTGTGCGGCTTGGCGAACGGCTACGCGGTGGCGGTCGATCGGTCGATGGACGCCACCGCCGACGAGAGATTAGCCCGTCGATACGACGCCCACGAGAGCCGCGTCAGGGCGATCGATCGGAACCCCGGAGATCCCAACGTTTTCCTCACGGTCGGTGACTCGTGCTCTAAAATATGGAGCGAGGATATCCAAGATAGCGAGCTATGCTCTATGGGGTGAGTGTTTGCTTTACGAAATCGCTGTTTTCCCAATTTATAAATGTACCTCTGTATGATTTTATCGAAGCCCTACACTAGAAGAAATTCTTTGGTTTGATTTCAATACCGACAGGTTTTCGAAGGTTTATTTGTAGATTCGACAAATTTTTTCCTCGGTCTTCTTTTGTGGAAAAATAAGAATTGAGAGTAGTTTTCGTAATTTTGAAAATTTATCGCAATTTCGGAATTTAAAATGGAAGAATTTATTTTGAATGGAAGGCATGTATTTGGAAGAGTGACCGGTGGCTGCTGGAGCAGAACGAGGTACTCGGTATTTTACGATATCGACGATATGGGGGATGTGAGAGCTTGGGACATGCTCCGTGACGCGGATGAGCCTGTGGCTAAAACGATGCTGGGCACCGCTGGTCTGACGACTATTTCATATCGAGAGGATGGAGCGCTATTGGCGATTGGAGATAGATCGGGAAGTGTTCACATCGTTACGCCTTCAGAGAATCTTCTTACTTTCGAAGATGCCGAAGCCGATGCATTCAGAAAAGTACGTTCCGAGAAGACAGTTTTGTAAGAAGTTTTATGATGTTTTATCGATGTACTTTGAAATATTTTAATCGTTGTTTTATTCCATTCTTCAGCGAGACAATCGTAGTAGTACATTCACGTTGCCCTACATTTACTTTTTTCAGTACACGAAGAATCTCGAGGAAACTCTTGCGGAAGAAATAAGGTATAAGAGACAAATCGAGATCAAATTAGCAGCTAGAGAGGTCGAAACAAAAGTGAAGAAGAGAAGAGAGAAACCTAAGAAGGAAACGAAAGCGAAGACCGACAAAACTGGCAAGAAGGAAGAGGAGAAGCCAGTCTACGAGATCCTCGCGAGGATCAAGAAGAAGCTGAAGTCGGCGAAACAGGACGAGAGGATGAGGAGGAAGTCCAAAGTGATCAAGAAAATTCCAAAAAGGACAAATTCCCTTGAAGAGTACATATCCGGCTTCGAAACGAGAGCCAATGAGGAAGATATCGAGCCCGGACTAGCCAAGAGATCATCGAGATCCGCTAGGAGAGTTTGCAGGACGATATGCAAGCCGAAAGTGTGTTGTATTGACCTGGAGAGAAGATGGGCTAGAAAAAAACGCGAAGAGCGTCTTATGCAAGCCAAAAAAATAGCTCGCGAGAAAGAAAGACAGAAGCAGAAAGACGAAAGGTTTGCAAAGAGGGATCGAATGGAAGGTAAGGATTTAGTCAAACAAGATGAAGAAGTTGAGAACGAAGGCGAGCTCGAAGACGACGATGAAGACGAGGACGAAATTAGTCATCCCATTCCGAAGAAGCAAATAAAACCCGTCAAGGTAATTAGGTCGTTGAGTTATTTCAATATTTTTTCAATGCCTAAAAAAGATTACAGTAAAAAACAATTAAATTCGTTTTTATTTGTTGAATCATTAAAATATTGTTTTGAGAATATTAAAACGCAGGTGATTCGTCAAATTTTTTCGTTCAAACAGGAAAAACAACCGAGAAACGTAACACCGGAGGACGAACTCCCTCCCGAAGACGACAAAGAGCCCGAAGAGAAAGAAATCAAGAAGTACACCCCGAAACAAAAGTTCCTCATTCTACGAGAGATGCTCGCCCCGCCCAGCGTCGTGAAGCGAGAAGCCCGTTTGGCGAGACAAGAATTGCTCGAGAGCGTCAAAAGCGGTAAGGACAGAGGCACTCCTTCGATGATTGGCACGGAAGCCAAGAGAGATTCGTCGGAGGAAGACGATGAGAGCGAGACGGCAAAGGAGGTAGAATACGCGTCCAGTGTAAGAGGATCGGAAGCGATACAAAGCCTGTGGGAGAGCAAGGAAACGAGAAAGAGCCAGATGGATTCTGGCTCGGCGGGAATCGCGGATAAAGCCGCGCGGGAGAAGAAGAAGCTCGACGGCCCGTCGCCCGAGGGAGACCGGGAGCTAAAGGAGTACGAGTCGCGGAACAGAGCGGCCCGGGAAGCGCGAGAAAGGATCTACCCGAGAATCTCGGCCTATCGGACCTACGAGATGACCGAGAAGGATATCGATTCGTCCCGCGCCAAGGACGAATAGAGAACGAGGAAGAATGGAAACGGCACGCGCCGATCATTCCGGACGTTCACCCTCGTCAAATTACGCAACGCCCAATAGTACCCTATCTCTGTCTCTCTGTCGTCGAAAATTCTGACGTCACGGGCCAGAGAGAATGGAACAGTCGCGTCTAGCTAGAAAAGCCGGACGAATCTCCCCGGTGCCCGTGTGTGTTGTCATACCGACCTGGCGTATGTGTGCAGCGAAATGGTTTTCGCGTTTGTAAAACGAAACTCGTCGCTGGTCGGCTCTGGGCCCTCTGCAACTTCCGGTATTTCCACGCCTGTCAGCCGCACGTACCTTCGAGAGGGAAAGAGAAAGAGAGAGAGAGAGAGAGAGAGAGGCAGCTCTCCGAGGAAGCTGCGTTTCGCGTTTCTACGTCCAAATGATTTTCAGCATCTTTAACGGACAGTCATGATATCTCGTTCCACTTTTACCGGAAAACCGGAGAGCTCGAATTACCGCGTTTTCGACCCGTAACTTCGGAATCTCTTAAGTTTTCCGAGAGCCAAGAATCCCGATGTTTCGCTTCTTTTCTTTTTCAAGCCCCCAGTCCGTTTCTTCCTTCCTACTTGTTTATAACAGCGGGATAATTCGAGTCCGTTTGCCAGCGAAAAATATTTGCGTTACGGAAGCGCGGAGATAAACCCCCTCTGCTTCTGAAATATCGAGAGTTAACGAAGGGAAGGGAGCGTAGAAGCGCGGAGTCGAGGAACCCGAGCGGATATAAAATACGAGGCTGACAAAACGCTTGGCACCGATCCAACCGAGCCGAAGAAACTCGCCCGGAGATCTTCCAGAGTACGAGGGAACGTTATCGCGACGCCTCGTTACCGGTTAACTAGCCTCGACCTCGAGACTCCTCTAAGATATTCCGAAACTTTTTTCCACTTGCCGCGTCTGTTCTCGTGACCGTACCGATAATCGAAACATTCGGAGGATCGATTCGGTCGGACCGGAACGTCGACGATAAATCAACGACGCACTTAATTGGGACGTCGTTAGCCGAGATAATCCGCGATATCGCGCTCCATTCGTGCGTCCGGTGCGATTGCTCGAGGCCGCGCAACCCCTGCTATTAACAAGACGCACGCGCCTCTACGTCCCCCTGCCTCATCCCCTCGCCACCGGCCAACGACTTTGTCCATCCGTTCCTGTTTCGATGCGGTTTATCGCTGTGGAAGCTCCTTATGTGAAAACGTATCAGATATAATCCTCTTTCACGAGCTGAAACTCGATAAAGAACACAATACTTTCGTTTGGAATTTCTTTCACTCTCCACTTTCTTTCTCTTTCTCTTTTCGTTCTCTTTCACTCTCGCTGTTCGCAAAATCCTGGCTAATGAAATAGCCAGCTCAAAACCACGAGGCATTCCGGACAAGCGAGACGTTCGAGAAATGAGAGATAAGGGAGGAATTGGATGGACGATAGCGGTTGCGGAAGATCGAGATACGGCACTGACGTGTGTACGGATCTCTTTCTCTCGAAAGTTGAAGTAATTTATTTAAAGATCGTAGGGAATTTACGACGTCATCGTGAGCGGGGTGTGAGTTACATCGCGAGACCTGCGACGGCATGCGAGTGGCCGTTAGCCTGGCATTGCGGTTATGGCGGCCGGACCTTAATGGCCGATAGGCACGTGATCTACGCCCTCACCCTACACCCGAGAGTAACTTTTCGTTCTACTCCTTATTTATAAGTCACTCACTTGCGAAATTGATGAGTTCCATCCCTCAGCTTGCATTTACCGACTTGAAAATTCACCGCGTACATAAATTCTACAAATCTACAATAATTAATCCGATTTCGTGCGTGGAGATTTTTTTTTTCATCTACTAAAAATTAAATTGCTTTTATCCAAAATGTGAGATTAAAACTGAAAAAACTGTAATAATCGGAAACATTACTGTGACAGCATAGAAATTCACTGTGCATGCTTGTAAATAATGTATGATATCCAATTAAACATTTGTTTGGCCATTAAAAGTATTTGTAAATTTATGTACGAAGAATATCGAAGTATGAAAATTACAGTGAGTGGCTCTGTAATTTTTAAAGTAAAATTCTCCGAGCGCGCGGTAATAAATTTGATTCCGAGTTTCACCGTGTGTACTGATTTGGATTCTAAAAAAATTAATAAACGTCTATTTCACATTTCATATTTGTACTTCCCTCGCGAAAATGTTCATTTCTCGCTTCGTCTTGAATATTCGCTAAACGAATCACGAATAAAGCTACCCGGATGAATAATATCGTTGTGATTCCAGGTCAATGAAAATACCGAAGTAATAAGCATCGCGATGAAATTTTACAGCGCGCCTCCAGCTTTAATACAAGCGAAGTTGGCGAATGTTGGGTATCTTAATGTTATTACCGTGCGTAACGATTCTGGATCCATTAAGTCTATAATATTCACGAGTTTCGCCGTAAACTCGCAGGTCGCGAATACCGCGAGCGCATGAATATGCGAGACCGCCGTGCGGGCGTAAAACGCGCATCGACCGCGATGAATGCTTCTTCGGGATTTTGAAATCGTTAACTGTACACGTTTATCGAGTTCTCGGCGACGAGTCCCGGTCAAACAATTTGATCCAGTTTTTGGCCACATTCGAACGGTTGGTTAGTCTCGTTCGCAGTTTATAGACGAATTTTTTCTTTATAAATGGAAAAAATATTATATATTATACATATTGTACATTTTTTTATTTCGACGAAATGAATTATAAAAAACCGATATTTTGAAAAATGTATAAATCTTTGTACAAGGTGTAATTCAAAGCCTGCCACGATCGATCGAGCTAATGCTAATTGGTGTCGTGTTTCTCATCAATCGCGCCCGATTATCGCGTTTCCGAGATTACCAATTCTTCGATCTTCCCGGTGAATATCGATGAAACGTCGGCCCTCGTGAAAGTCGCAGGCTAATTATCCGTCCGGCGGATTATAAACGGACGATTTGTTCGATGCGATGTTTGTAATTATCCCCGGTTAATTTCGAGCTTTATTTCATCGCGTTTCGTCTCGGCGAGCTTTCGGAACTCGCGGTCTCATTATCAACGATATTCGTTAGCCGAAAATTAACGAGATTCCTTCGCGCGTAACTCGAAATAAACGCACCTCGTTTCCTCGGGCGTTATAACGACCTCGCGAATGACCTCCAGAGTTGAACAACCCCTCGGAGTCGCGAAAGTGAATTATACTTTTTTCGCAAACACGACACCCGGACTCTCGAAATTCGATTCGAAATTCGAAACTCGAAAAAAACTCGGTTAGAAATTCGAGGAACGAAGCGCACGAAACGGGATTTTGCGTATTCCCCTCTCTTAACGAGTTCTCCCGAGCTGGCCGATTCGAGTGGATATAAATATCCTTATCGGTGTCGAAAACTTCACTTCCCATTCGACGAGGCTTGTTCTCGAGCAGCCCCTGTCTTCGGATTCCTCTAATGAAATACTCGAAGAGCGATCAACGTCACCCCGAGTAGCGCGAGTCGACCATTTTTCATCCCGAGTCCGACTCCTCGTACGCTCGCTCCACTGGCTCAATCACTGCGCAAACTTCGTTCTTAAGGATCACGCATTGACCTCTTCCAGGATACCCGGGCCATTATCGGGGCCGATGCGACCCTTTCCCTTGGCTCCTGTTATATAGCTTTGAAAATTTTTACGATCTCGCCAATTTCATATTACGAGGCCGTATAACGCTGACGGGTACGGCGCGCCAGAGATCGTAAAGAATCGAGAATCCTCATCGATTCCGGTCCCCGTCGAGGATATCGATATGTGCCCCGGAAAAAAAGTGTTATTCCCGCGTTTACGGCGCTCCGAAAATGCTACACTCGTATCTATTTCTCTTCTTCCGTGTTATATGAGAAGAGGGTGAGCCGTACACCGCGCGTGCAACCTGCAAAGACTCCGCGACGCGAATTTCATTAACGAATTCCAGGAAAGCAAAATCGTTCCTCGTAAATCGTTCAGGAGGCATTTCGAATCCTTGTCGCATTCCTCGCGCGGTTTAATACGTCTGCGTGTACGAGCACCAAAGAGAGAGAGAGAGAAAGTAAGAGAGAGAGAAAATACGCATAGCGAGGCAAGGGAACAAAAAGAAACTTCTGCTGGTGTATAACCGCCCTTCTCCTTTTACCGTTATACACGATTGGAAGAGGCAATCCCTCCATTTTCTCCCTCTTTCTCTTTCGCGCTCACTCTTGAAGTTACACCACCCCACCACGAGACACTTTATAAGTATTATTGGGGCGCGTATACAATTATAGGGAAGAAGGGACCGAGATACACGAGGGGGACCAGTGAAATATGGTTAACCTAGCGGAAGATATTAGGTTTACTCCTAAATTAGACCGCTCTGTGCAGCGAGAGAGACAGAGAGGGAGAGGGACGGCAATCCCTAAAAACCGAAATAGAATCGCTCGAGTGGAAATCGTTAAGCGCTATCTCTCTCTTTCTCACTATTATACACCCTTATTTCTTACACGAGGCTCGGGCCAATTACGCGGAACACCCGCAAACACCGACCCCTACTAAACAACCGCGCAAATTTTTATCAGCCCACGCACGCGAGAGCGCGCAAAGTATCGCAGCGATTTTTTAACCTGGCTCGAAAAACGAATCAGTGGATTATTTCATATTGAACGAAATGAATGGCCATTCGAGAGTTTAATTTTTCGAGTATTACACTCGCAACACGTCCTTCCGTGATACCGAACGGTGGCCACTTCTGCATTCGATCGATCCGTTGCGTCATCCGTCAGTTTTGCGCCTTGTAACTCTCTCTCTCTCTCTCACTCACTCGTTCGTTTTTTTTGAATACTCCTGTTCTCGTTAAAACGCGTCCATTCGCATCTGTCAACGACACGCCGTTCGTCAAAAGCAGCGCCGAAAACATCGCTCGAAACGAACGAACAAAAATGATAGAAAGGTGGAAAAAAATAAAAGAAACATTACGCTACGGGGTCACTGATTTTCCTGTTATGGCACTCCGACGTCAACGAATTTTTACACCTCGAATATTCGAGGTGAATGGGCCAAGTCGACGAGTATCGTTCATTGTGATTCGTCGCCGTGTCGGGGGGGTAACCTTTCTCTTACAATTTGTCATTTTGTCCATTCAAAAGACATTCAATGAAAACCCCACTTGGATACTTCAAACGAAAAATTCTTCCATACATACAGAAGCTACGAGGATTTAAAGTGCACCGTAACGAGAGAAAATGATAATTTTCAAATTGGGACGCTAAGCTTACAAAGCTCGAAATAACCGTCTTGGTCGACTATTTATCGATCGTTTCGCGCGGGACGGCTATTCGAATCCCTCGACGACGCGTTTCATCGCGTCCGCTCGTTCCGCGCATCGAATCTGGCGTCTCGGAAAAAAGCAAAATTTTCCCGAGGCTCCTCGTTTTTCCCCAAGATCGTATTCGATTCGCCATCTGAAATTCCAGAGCGCGGTGGCTCGCACAATGGAGAATAAACGAGCCCGCCATTTAGCGATGAGTATTTCCTTTTTTCTCTCCTCGTTTCTTTCCACCCACCCTTCCTTTTTTTTCTCGCCGGGCTTCAGACCCGACGAAATGAAAAGAGCTACGAGCTCTCCCTCGGCCGACTTTAATAGCCGCGCGCGCGGGAGGACGGAAAAACAATCGAGCTTATCCGTCGCAATTGCGAAACGTAGCGTCTTGAAAATTGTTTTTCGACGGCACGCGCGACTCGAGCGGAGCGACGAGTTGGCACGACAGCCGATAACCTCCGCGAAACGAGTCGTTATCGCCGCCGATAGGCAAATACAGCATACGCGTAGGACTTCCCGGTTCGAGGTGAATTTTTTTGCCGTTGGAAATTTTTTATTTTCACTCCGCTCGCTCGATTTTTCATCTCCCCTCTCGCCCCCTCTCTCTCTTTTTTTTTGCTCTCCGGCCGCGATAACGAAGCACCCGACGTTAACGATATTTATCGCGCCGATTAAAATTCGTCCTCGCGCGTCGCGTTTCGACGAATTCGATATACATACACGTATACGTATGCGCGTGCATTCGCTAATTCAATTGGCGTGTAAATCGAGTTACCGCCGTTACGCCGTATTTACGAGCGAAACGCCGCAAAAAAGAGAATAACAAAAAAATTGAAACATCGAAACGCAGTCGCGTATCGTTTCGGGGAGCTCTCGGCCTCGTCCAAGTTCCATCGCGTCCCGTACGGGACAGAGAGATCAACCGAGAGAGAAACTCTAATAAATCCCTCAGTTTTTCGATAGAGAGATTTTTCAATCGCCAGGACATGCGATGGAAGCAAAAGTATCCGTTCAAAGAGTTTCAATTCCGATCGTGTTTCGCCAATGCGAGTGCATTTCGAGGCTTTGTTATTCGAAACATCTTTTTCCTATAGAGGTGAAATGATTGTTCTTGTTCAAGGATATCTCTGAATATTTGTTAAGAAAATATTGACGAAGTAATTCAATATTTGTTTTTTATACAATGCGTTACATTCAAAATCTTTGTTACAGCCGATCAAATTCAACTCGAGATTTGTTTTCGTTCGTATTTTATTCGATCGAATACATTTCGGTTAACAAATTATAATCAGTCGCGTGTAAACTGATCCAGATTGGCCGACGAGAATGCTCGACCGAGAAACGACACACCGAATCTCCAAAGTTCGAAAGACTTGTCTTTTCAAAATCCGGGTCGGATTGTAGATTGAAAGAAATCGAGTTATGCTTTTACGGGCAAAGTTTTCAATACTCAATTTTCAAATTTCTCCCAATGAATCCAAGCGAGGAAAACTCTTAAATATTCTCTCGGCGGGAAAAAATCTCGAGAAAGCTCGCGGAGCGCGGATGCACTCCGGCGAATCGCTTCCGAAATCCCGTCACGCGTTTCGAGTACACGCGCCCGGAGCGTTGTGTTTATAACGGGAGGCGCGAGTCTCGGCGAACCTCACGACGGGAGACGTCGAGCACGTGCGAATTTTACGCGATTCGTTCCTCGGGGAAAAACCGGGAGATCGAGTTTCGAATACAACGCTCGTCTGGCGAAATCTCTCGATATAATCCGGAGTATAAACCGGCGAAATAACGGCCCGATAATTATAATCACGGGCGACGTAAACGCACCGGTATAACTCGATTCGAGCTCACCTCCCTCTCTCTCTCTCTCTTGCTCTTGTGGAGCGGCAGTAATGGGATCCGGTCGCGTCGGGTCGCGCGTGACACCTGCTATCGCAATTCGGACTTTAACGCGGCCATAATGCGAGCTCCGCTCGGTAATTGCACCCCCGTAGGAATAATGGTTTAAACAGCTGTATCGACCCCCTCCCCCTCTCTTACCCCTCCCCGCCGCGAGGGCGCGTGCCGTCGCGTGAAACAATGGCGAGCTGATATTTCAGGCGACTTTGGACCGACCGAAATTAACGATCGCCAATGGGAGCGCGGGGGAGCTTATTAGCGAGGCTTGTGGATATTGAAAATTATTGTCGAGAGGATCGAGCGATTCGGAGGAGGTAGGGAGCGATAGGCCGGGCGAAATCGCGCACCGGCTCGCTGGTGGAGAAAAAAATTATCGAGCGGCGGTTCAGAGTGCAACGAGGCGAGAATTTTATGTACTGCGTGCTCGGATTTATTTCCACGGTTTTATAATCCTCCCTCGTGTCTCGAATCTCGATTCAGCGATGAACGAAATTCGAGATTCGACTGTTTCGCAGTGATATTCATATTGTAATTAATACCACGTTGTACAATTATTGTACCATAGAAATTTCACATAAAAATATGGATCTCTTACATTAATTTATCCAATTAATTTTATTCGAGCATTTCTCCCTCTGGAGTACAATTTCGTATAGAGTGCGATTCCACAGCACCCGTTATATCAAAATCGGTAGGGGCGATCTCTCGAGTCCACCGATCGTTGAATGGGAACGACCACGCGAATAAAGCGCGAAGGGGTTTGAATGCGGGTGATGAAGCGATATAATTACCGCGCTGGCGCACGCCGCCGGGAAATTTCGGAATAGCAGAAGGGGACGGGAAAAAGGACTATTGTCGTTTTCGAAATGAGAGGGGTAAAAGGAGGAGGCGAGGGGGGGGGGGGGTGAACAGGAATGCGAAAGGACCGGGAAACAAACGGGAGGGACGGGAAACCGACGGAATGGATATATTTAAGTGCGAAGTTAGGGGTGGGCCGGTAAGATAAATTAAAAGACTTTGTACTCGGGGGTTAATGGCGCAGCCGAGGAGGAATTACGGCGAGAAGAAAGGGAGTCACGTAGGACGGAATGGCTTCGGTGGAAAAGATGTATTCGGCCGCTCGAGGGGGCGAGACCGAGGGAGAGAGAAGAGGTAACACGCGCGTCCGCAAGCCAAAGTGCAGCAGCACGCGCGAGCTTCATCCTTATAGCCGACGTTGGCAATTTTATCGTGCTGCATCTTAAACTACTCGCTCTTTCTCTCTCCCCCTCCTTGCCTCTCCTCCCGGTAGCTGTAGCGACCATTAATGGATTGGGCCAAGAGGGCTCTACACGCGCTACCGAGTGGATACGTCCACGGAAGAAAGAGATTCGAGTGACAGGCGAGAGGGAATTTTTCGTTTCGCGAAATGAATCATCGACGACAAAAGCTTAGCCATTACTCGCCACCGTGAATCGCGTCCATTCACGCGGGCACTCGCGCGCGACGATATCCTCTCTCCCGAGTAATACCGAGCGCGTTTCGCCGTCTCATTGTGCTCAAGAGTGGAAAAATTTTGGTAATCAGCTGATTATCTCGGTCCTCGCGCGAGACAATAGTGGTGTATTCCGGCGATAAACCTGTTATCTAATTTCCACTCGAGTATTTAATCAAACGAATTGTTTCTCGAGATTTCACAAAGGAATACCGGATAACACGGTTCCACGCGCATCGGTGCTGTACATTTGCGCTGTGTAGGGAAGCCAGAGGAGCGATCCGCTCTTCTCGAGAGAGAGAGAGAGAGAGAGAACGTGTACGTGTGAGCGAGAGAGACAGAGAGAGAGAGGCGCCTCGGTTAATTTCGCGCAGAGCGCGTTCTTAATTAACCACGATTGCCGCATGCCGTCACTTCGTAAAATGCGTATAGACCGCGGGACCGCTGGCGGGTTGATTATTCACCGTTTCGCCGTCATATACGAAATCGCGGGAGCGCGCCGACGGGGGTAACGGAAGAGAGCCGGAGGATCTCGTCCGGGTCGCTACGCGACAATGAAATTATTAATTAAAACCGTTCCCGACGCGCCATAACGCGCGTAAATACGAGTCGAGTATTATACGCGCATACAGAGCGAGAATGTCGTCACGTGTGTCGCGTTTAATTGCACGAGCGATCGTCGTCATTTTTCTTCTGCCCTCGTTTCGAAACGCGAGCTTCTATCAATTTTCCGAGCGCTCGGTTTAACGAGAGCGCGCGATACAAGAAACGGGAGACGCCGGACTCGGGCTTTTCCGGTTTCCTGGAAAATTTTCTATTTAGTTGCGTTTAAAATGCTCCAGTGTTGGTACTGTTTGATGACACAGGATTACGATGATTCCGAGTTGCGAGGTTTCGGAATCGATCTGTACAATCGAACACGACAATACACGTTATTACATTGAATTTAATTTCCTAGCTGTATCAATTCAATCGGTCGATCTACCTCTCTCCCACTGTATGCAACACGCAACATCATATCGTATACTCACGTAAATAGAGTCGCGCATTTACGCGCGATAACTCGTCCTGATAATGAAAATGGAGTAAGAGAAATAGTTGCTCGAGGTAGAATCTCAAGGAGAGTTGGGATATCCGGACAGGAAGGAGAGCGACTCGAGGTGAAACGAAGCGTTTCGAAACGAGAAAGGAACTTTCGGCGGGTCGAGAGAGTAGAAATATCAAGCGCGAGGCTCTCTCCCTCACCGGAGTAATAAGATGCGCGCTTTAAGGGAAGATATAGACCCTGGTTATATGTATATAAACTCCTGCGAATTTCCCAAAGTGCTCCGACAGGGTAACCAATGGCGCGAATTCGACCCTCCGCCGTTTGGGAGATGACGAATAGCCGGACGCCGGTGCGAGAACGGGGAGGTGAGAATTCGCGGAATCGATATACCCCGCGGTTCGATTTATCGAGTTCGCCCACCGAGTCGTTTGTTACCCTAATCTCCGTGAGTTTGACTCGCCGTGAAACGCCGCGAACCGTAAAAAGAGCGATCGCCTTACGAAAACTTGAGGCACTTTCGGCGAAAAAAAAAGTCAGCAATCTGGCTGAATAAACGACGAGGTAGCGGCCCGAGACTGAAAATCGGCTCTCGTTCGCGAATTGTCAGTCATCGAGGTACAAATCGCTGGCAAAACACACGGCCGGTGAACAAAGAGCGAATGAAAATTGCGCTCTCGACTCGCGAAGAGAGATAGAAAAAAAAGGAGGGAGAAACTCTCACTCGACTGCATTTCGAAAGGGAAGAAGGAGGGAGGGAAGGGAGTGGTTGCTGGGTTGAATAATATAGAGTGGTGGATGGCTCAAAAGTCACGAAAGAGGTGGGGAGATAGTAAACCGTGGAGGAGCCCGATTCATCCTCGTAGCCGAGCCCGCGGCAATCCGCAAGTATTTTCCAGATGATCGAAGTTTCTTGCCCTCTCCCCTCTTTCTTTCTCTCTCGCTCCTGAGATATCTCTATGTTTACTGCCTTCACTCCACTTCACTCCACTTCACTCTCTCTCTCTCTCTCTCTCTCTCTCTCTCTCTCTCTCTCTCTCTCTCTCTCTCTCTTTCCCTATTTCTCGCGAACGCATACGCGCATGCACTACTTTATTTTCTCTCTCTCGCTCCGAAGCCGGGGGCATTCTCATTGTGTCGCGCGCTTTCCGGGAGCTCCTCTCATCCGGTAAAGGACATTTTAGAGTGCACTTCCTCGCGCGATTATTGCGCATGGTTCCACTCGAGCCGCGCTATCGTCCGACCTCAAATACTACGTTTATATATTTTCCTTCTCTTTTTATTTCTAGACAACCCCCCTTCCTGCTATAACGCTCTGATAACGAGCCACGCCCGTCTTGAATAAACCAAGGAGCGAGAATAAGGCGAGCGAGTCTCAAGCTGTACGGTTTTCAAAGATACAGTTTTTTTCAAGACCGAGAAACCCTTTAAATTTTGACACAAAACCGATCAAATTTTTCAGGTTGCCCGTTCCTCTGTTTGTATTTTATTTACGAGCGCGTCTATGTACCTCGTCGTGTTGTTGTATCGGGCCTCGCGTTCGGCTAACTGGTCGCGTACCCGGATTAAACGCATAAATCCTAACGACCCGAGAGTTTTCCTCCAGCACTTTCTCTTGATATTTCTTCGTCGTCTCGCGAGACCCTCGCTCACCCTCCCTCACAGATATCATCCCTTTCTTAGTACGGATGAATATACGGGGTGACCCGTTTTGATTTATTTATACAAATGTCGGGGACCCTCTCGGTTCGCTGGATTCGAATAACCGTGTCAAGGTCAAAGTTTATGGCTATCGTTTTTTCATCGAAATTCGAATTCTCAGGATTCGAGTTTCATTCGGTATTCGATGATCGAAGGATCGAGTTCTCTGAGGACACCCTGTGCGTGTTTACGTGTATACGTAACGGATAAACGGAATTCATTCTAATTATCCGTGCTAAGAGGATCGAGGAATTAAATCTCGACGGGCCGGCAAAACTTTCCGCGCGGCCGCCCTCGCTCCTTTTTAATTCCCACGCTAGAGGAGCCTCCGCATTTTCCTCGCGAGGAGGAAACTTCTGCTTAAAGTAAGAAGGACGATGTGCATCCGAATCGAGCACGTTCTCCAAGCCGAGTCACTTTCGCGGGACGTGACTCTCGCCGAGGCTGAAATAATATTTTCCCTCGTTTTTTTTTTCACTCTTTCTCTCTTCCACTTTTAGCGATAAACCCGACGACAAACGGGCAGAGACGTTTCGGAGGAACGGCGAAACTCTGCTCGGGTTACGTCTCCCGGAATTATTTCGTCTAAGAAGTGTTTTGCTCTCTCGGTGAAATCGCGGACTCCTTAATCGAAAAAACTAAACATGGGTATATCGGATTATAATCCGAGATAAGCCGCTATTCGTATCGATTAAACATTCATTTAGATACCGCTGAAATAACGCTGGTCCATTCAAAGCCATAACTCGTATTATTTCGCAAAATATTCTCGGACCGCACCGAGAGAAATTCGCTTGTTCAATTTTAGTACAACACTTAGTAAACAGTAATTAAATAGTGTTAACGAATTATTTAGCGAATTTGAACGAAATCGTACTAGTTAGATTTGCTGTAAAAATAGTTGGGGCATTACGATATTTCGACAGTTACACAAAACCCAGAATACATTCTAAGTATAAATAATTAATTTTCACGGAAATTTTTTCTACTAATACAAACGGTAAAGAATAGTAAATCATAGTGCGAATTCCACCGAGGGCGATACACGAGTTAATATTCGGTGAATTAGGGAATTTATTTTCTCGGTGTAATCGGCGAGGAAACACCGGGAAGGCGAGTACGAGCGAGGGTAAACTCTCGAGCAATACGAAATATTACAATCCTGCGAGAGAGATACAGGACATCCGTTACAAGTCACGTTTTAACGCCCATGCGAGTCCCCCGGCTCGTAAGTTTAGAGACCATTGCCTCGACGAACGACGTCTGAACTTACGAGGGCACGGATGAGGCGGGATGAAAGCGCGAGGAAAACGTTGAAAGCCGGCCGTAAAACACGGACGATACTTTAAAGCGCCGGCGGCGGGCCAGCTCTATACGGATTTTTCGTCGACTCTCGCGCACGTAACCCTTAGGATCGCGAGAGAGAATGAGCGAGTGGTGGAGCTAGAGATAGAGGGATAAAGTCTGAGATAGGGAGGAGGAGAGAGGAGTACGCCAGAGATGCTCCTTCGGAAAGTTAACCGGAAGCGATTCGAGTAGTCCTCCTCGCAACGTTACGACGCTCGCTAGTCGACGATAACGGTATCGCGAGGAAATTCGCTCGAAACGATTGATTTCTCTTCCGAGAAATGTCTCTCATCGAGAACGTAGAAACTATCCGTCGTCTCGCGCGCGCGTAGCTCTATTTAAATTCCATATATACTACATCAGCGCTGTAACTCGGAGAAGTTGCAGGAGAGTCGTAACGTTCGATCGATGCGCGAATGAACATCTGGTTCTATATCTTCCAGCGATATGTACGGGCGAAAAATTTTTCGAGTAAAACGAGGAGGTAAAAGTGGAAAAAAAGAGGCTCGAGGAACCGTCGACTCGACACGATTCTCGAGAGTCGGATGACGACCGCCAGCTCGCGGATCGATCGATCGGCGATTTCCTCGGCCAATGGGAGAATTTTTCGGCGCCGGATGTAAACCCTTGTCGTAAAGTGCGCCCGCCCGAATGGCCTCGAGGGTCGCGGCTTGCTTGTAAGTGGTAACTCCGCAATTCGGGTATGCAAATTCTCCAGTTTTTCATGGAACGACCAAGGGAAATGTGCGAGTGTACTTTGAGATGGAAAATTTTTCGAAATTGTTCGAGAGTACGAGAGATATCGAAAATCTTGTAATTGCGGTATAAATAAAACGGAGCACAAAAAATTCCAGGTTGTGAATTTTTATAGTTGACGAAAAAATGTTCACGATACGAATATCTTTCGCGGAACATCACACGGGCACGAAATCGATGCTAAGCGAGCCAGGACAGCGAGCAATTCGTCGCCGAGGTGTCACGACGGCGCCGTCTCCTCTATACGCTCGGGAAATTTACAGAGGCGGCGCGCGCGAGGAACGAAATGCGAGAGCGTGCGAATGAATATAACCACGTGCGAGCTAGAGCGAGAGCGAGAGAGATAAATACCACGAAGAGGGAACCGCGACTCCGTCCGGTTACAAGAGGAAAATACGTTGTAGTTCGCGGTGAATTTATGGATTTGGGTGGAAAATCCGGCGGCCGCGCTCGGTATTACCATATGAAAAATTTTTATCCGGCGTGGGCCGCGGGCGCTTCTTGTCACCGCGAAAACGCGCCGAGATTCCGTGCCGCGGTGGTCGAACCGGCGGGCGCGAAATCCTCGCCGCGAGCCGGAAATCAATTAGCCCGTTATCGCCTCGTCCCTCTCCCCCCAGCGATTCCCACCTGAATGGCCGAATAAATCGCCGTTACGAACGGAAACTGAGTTACGCGGGGAGAGAAAAATAGACCGTAAAAGAGTATTCGGGGTGTACCAATATTCCTCTCATCTCTCTTTCCCTTTCTCTCTTTACCTAGTTCTCGTACGAAAAAAAAAACTTTACCACGCCAGCGAAAAAAATCGGGATTCCTGCCTAGTGTACAGAAACGAATCTCGTGCTGAAAGCGCATGATAACTCGGTACGATTGTACGATCTTCAAATGCACTCCTGAAAAAAATTACAGTAACGTTGCTTGATATTTCGCTTCGAAAATCAAAGAGTTTTTTATTGAGCTTCTCGCGCTTTGTTGAACTTTTTGAGTTCTTTCGTGAAAGTTCCTCTCGTTTTTTCAAGGTGCGCATGTAAGATAATCTCGAAATTCGATATTTCGCGAATACGGAAAACGACATTAACTGAAATGACTCAGGATAATTCCAACTTCATTTCTCATTCTTCCCGGATAATCCAGGAGGCACATTTCAAATCGAATTTCACGTATTCTCCTCTGGAAGGAAACGCGTTCATTCCGGAGCTTCCAGTGTAGAACTGTTCTTCATATACCTCGATCGATCTATTTATGAAATGTTTTCATTATCATTGACGGCAAAAGAACGAAAATCGACTTGATCCCCGAGAAGGAAAAAATTGATATTTCTGTATCACTGTATTCCACAGGAAAACGAAATCCTCGTCGTAAATCGATCGGTCTTCATATTATATTCCGCGCGCCGCGGAAACGACCTATTCGGGATCCATAAATCCGCGCGGGCAACCTGTCGGGTGTATTCCGATCGAATCGCGCGTTCTTCGCCGCATCCCTCCCGAAACTCTTCAACGTCTATTCTTCTCGAGACGATAGTTTTCTCTTCGGTGACAGTCGAGCTTTATGAATAGAAATTCGCTTATACCCGATCGACTCCGATACTCGGGAATTCAAGAGTGTACCGCTACTTTTTACTCTCTCCCTCTTTCCCTCGATGTTTTCGTCAAACTCCGAAGAATAACGCGGGTGGGATTACATATCCTCGCGAGTACCTCAACGTTCGACGAGGAATCGAAATACACTCGAGCGTCGAGTGTACATACACGCAGCGTATCGGAGAGCCGGCTAGAATATTCGATGAGCGGTGCGCTCTGCAGTTTCCCCGTCGCGAACATCCGACTACGCGTCGATCGGCCTTTTCAACCCATTAATACCGGCTTCCCGTGTAAACTTTTTCTATTTTTTTTCCTGTTTTTTTTTTTAACCCACCAGTCTATCAATCGCCCACGAGAATCCTCGTACGATTTTATCGCGCCAGGGATGCTTTTATTGGCGAGGTATAACGAGTTTTTTTTTCACCCCCTTCCTACCAGAAATTCAAAGCGGTAAAATATTCCTCCCCGCGTGATTTATTCGATATCGGAAATTCGAGTTCGCATAAATAGGCGGCGACTAATGAGAAACGTCGTCTATGACGGATTTACGACTCGTCGATATTTTCCTCGAAGAATATCGTCGGGAGAGAGAAACGCCGAAAGAGGTTGCGAAACGCTCGCGGAAAAGTCGCGGCAAAATAGCAATTCCGCTCGGGGTATAGGAGAGATCTCTTCTGACGTATGTCGCAACGAGCCCGAACAAATGATAAGCTCGCGACCCGACTGCGAGCCACGTGGGATGTAGCCCTGTTCGACTCTCACCGCGCGTATATCTGTATAGATATAGAGCACCGCTGACGTTACTCCGTCGTTGTTCAACTTTGTTTTCCCATTCCGAAACTTTCCTCCTGATGCAATCTAGAATTGCAACCTTTCGTCGTAACTAATTTTTGACTCCGGTAGTTGAAAAAAAATTAACGGCGAACGAGAGAGAGAGAGAGTGAGGGCGAAACAAACTTTTGCGCGAGAATTCGAATCAACCAGCTACCGCGTCACTGACTTTTTCATCACAATGGCTGAGTGAAAAAATGAGACCTGGAATTGCCTTTTTGGACGAAATTTTTCAAAGCTATAAATTTGACCTGTTTTTAGATCGAAACAAGAAATTATTTTTCGACACGGGCAGAGAGAGAAAAAAATAAACTGCGAACCATTCGGGGGTGAGAAAACTACGATTTTCGAACGAACGAGGTTCGTTTTGACGTATATACGCGGTTCTACACGAGGACCAACCCACCGCGGGAATTCTCGAGCGAGAATTCCGAATATCGGTCGTTCGAACGGACTCGACTGGAACGAGAGCGTCGGATAAGGAGCGAATATCGCGTCGAAACAACAGGACTTGGAAAAAACGAGATAAATAAAAATAACGAAAAAAAAATAGAGAGGAGTTGGAAACCGTGTCGGCGATAACTCGTACGGAATCGATCGATAAACCGCCGAGACAATGCCTCTCGGTCGAAAAACCTCCCATATATATTATGTACCTGTGTACGTGTTTAACATATATACGCGCACGTATTACTTTATCCCCGATTTTCCGAAGAGGAGCTCCCGGCCCGTTTGTAAATCTGGCTAAACGCGATTTCCCGATACGAGACGCTCCGTTTTTCTTCTCCGTTCCGTGCGAGAGAAAAATCGGAAATCGGTGGAAATTTTTTGGATCGTCCACCGCAACGGTGCATAATGGGGCGCTGGGTGGGCCGTGTGCCAGAACGGAGAAGCGGGACTCGGCGAAAATTTCGCGCACAGTCTCGACGCCCGTGTGTACGAGTGTACACTGCGTCGCGAAAAGGGTTATATTGCGCAAAGTTTCCGTCTCTCTCGCTTCCCGTTTCCCTCGCTATCCAGCTAGCTATCTAGCTCGCTATCTCTCTCCGACTCGCGGACGTCAATTAATTCGCTCGGGGCATTGTCGACTGCGAAACTGGCTTCCACCCTGGCGATATTAATTTCCCCGCCGTATCTCGTCGATGAAACACCGAGCGAACGAGCGCTAGAGTAAATAAAACGAGAAGGCAAGGGAGGGGGAAATAAAACATTTCGACAAACAAGAGATACACGCGCAATATTCGAAATCGGTAATTCAATTTCTCTCCATCCTCATCATTCGAGCGAACTTTTCCCTTCGCTTTTTTTAATTTATTCGTCAGAGATTGAATTTCTTTCGAAAATTGACGTCGAATGTCCTTAATGAAAAAAAGTACTGTGCTAGAATTTCTCGTTCGAAATACACGGAAATTTCCGGCGATAGATCGAGTTCGACGGGAATCGGATTGCGTCATTCTCGAGTGAGAATAATGCAAAATGTTTTCGGAACCGATGGCGCACCTCTCCGAAGGGAGGCACGAGACGATTATTTACGGTCGGTTTGGAGGCCGGAATATCGAGTCGGCGAAGTTAACTCGGGACCTTCGGGGACCATTTCGCGATTCCTTCGAGTCGCGAGGAGTCGATTTCCCGCGATACGCCGACGGTAACGAGAAAAAGATCGAGCGTCGGAGCGAGAGAAAAAAGAGCGCGAGATAGAGTAAGAGAGTAAAGGAAAAAAAAACGAGAGGTGGAAGTCTTTCTCAGGTGGCAACGGATAGCGAAGTAAGCCCGGCTGCTCGCGATAGGGCGCGAACTCGTTACACTCGGCATACAAGATTACTCCGATAATGGCCGAGGGAGTCCCTCTTCCAATGTTTATTCTTTCCCGCCGATTATTGGCTCTCTCCTACGAGCCGTAATTTTTTTCTCCCCTCTCTCTCTCTCTCTCTCTCTCGCTCCACCGGCTCTCGAGAATTCCCTCCTTATTTTCCCATTGCCGTAAGAAGCTCAAACACTCTCGGCAATTTCCCGAAAACTCGCTGCGCGGAACGCACGCGCTTGCCCGGGGAATGTAGGTTCTCCTCGTTTCGCGCGAGACGCGTGTCTCGCATCGTTAAAAACGATTGTAACGAACCGACCCAGAAACGCGAAAATTGGAAATGTCGACCCCCTTTTTTTTCAGCGGAGTCGCGAGTGGGACGAAAATTCCAATTTGCTTCTTCGTTGGGAAGAGAGAGAGAGAGAGATGTTACTCTCGTCGGAAAACGTTCAACGGATGATATAACGTCATTCCACTGGACGATTAAAAAAAGGAAATGAACGGCGACCTTTCGTACATCAAAGCGACACGAAGGGCACTCGAAGCTGGATTCCGAGTGCCCGATAATTTGAACGTTCGAATATTATGCAGCGAGCTCGTTATCGCACTCGACGAATCCATTAAGCGACGCCATCGACGAGATATCGCTCCGAAAATTTCCTCGCGTATAATTAATCGCGAATTTCGAACATATAACGCCTCAGACGCCACCTGTGGCTCTCTTTTGGCTATTTTATACTTTCGGAGAAGGAGAAACCGGGAAATCGTCGAGAGTTTGTCTAGTTGCCTCTCGGGATCGTGTGGACGGGTCACGCCCACGAGAAGGTGGAAGTATAAGAACGATATCGCGAACTTCGATCGGGGTGGCTTCTGCGCTATCGGCGAGCAGAGCCACCCTCGGGCTTGATGAAGGTCCGCCCGGTGTTTGCCGAACAGACCGCTATCGCGCTACGTATAGGCGAACTTCGATCGGACATCCTCCGTTGGATGATCAAACGAGCTCCGCGCCCTCGATACCGACCAGTCTTCCAAGAAAAATCAGCCCGAGTTGGACGGAAAGGAAGAAAATTTACCGCCTGATTAGTTCATCCGCCGAAATTTAATGAATTTGCTAATCTTCTGTGAAAATACTTTCGAGATAACTATGGGTAATAAGGCTTGAAGTCTGTTCGTAAAATATGAAAGCGTAATTAGCATTGCGAGCTCGAACGTTATTTCGAAAACGCTTTATCTCTTGAATAATAATTTTTGCTTTTAATTCTTGGAATAGACGCTTTTAGTTAAATGTCCTTTGTTGCATTATATTCGCTACTCGACAAAAAAAAATTAGCGAAACCCTAACTTTGCTGCAGAAAATACTTATTTGTGGAAAAATTCCACTCTCGTTAAATGCGATCGGTGTGCGCCATCGACTTTCCGCGAAATCCAATAATTGCTCTCGTTCCTATCGCGTGACAAAAAGCTGACAAAGAAAATGAAATATGCTAAGTAAGAAAGGCAATCGGAAGCCATAAAAGACGATATAACGGCGAAGCGTGGCGGGCTTATTAGCCGAATTGTCCCGATCGATTTTACGGCCGTCGATTATCGCAGCGGAACACGAGCGCGCGGTTACGAAAAGCGAAAGTATCCAGATGCTGCAACGGTTTACATAATTTGCAAACCACGCTCTCGCTAGAGAGCGAGAGAGAGAGAGAGAGAGAGAAAGAGACACGAAACAAGCGCTCGACGAATCGTTAGAAAGTGAGCACGCGAGCAACGAAATTTCACACCCACCCGCGCGATGAGGGCCGTGTTACGAGCGGGATATTTATCTCCTCAACAGGCAAACACAAATACGCGCGCAGAATCGGTTAAACGCGATTCCGTCGATGCGCTCTCGTTATCAAAATGCGACGCTCCTCGATTATCTCCGATCGCGCTGGCAAAAATCGCGGAGTCTCGCGGATAATTTATTCTCCCGCGGCGGAGCGATTAAAAGCGCAACGTGTTTACGAGAAAACTCATTCTGGTAAATAAATAACGCGGAAATTTACAACGCGAGCACTCACGGAGAGAGACGTTTCGAAACTGTTTGGAATTAAAGGTCGTTATTTGCGCCGTTCGTTTCGGAGTCACCCAGTGCTTCGAGTTTTTCTCTTTCTCTCCGCCGCTCTCGCTCCGCGGAGCGTCTTCGACGATTTATTCGACGATAATACGTACAAATTGGCGTAATGACGTTATAATTTTCGCCGTAGCGCGCGCTACCGCGTGAATCAGAGCGCCGAAGAAACACTGCCGCGAGCTTTTATCAAATGGCGAGCACAGCTTCCAACCGCAATCTCCATAAATTGAATATCTCGCGCGCGGGCGAGCGTTCGAGTTTCCCCTCTCCGTCGGACGAAATTGCAAGACCGCCCCGGCGACGAGTGTCTTTTGACGCGACGATTGCCGCTTCGAGCAATTAGTATCTACTCGCTCGCTCGTCCGTTTCTTCATTCGTGCCCCCGTCCCGTACCGCTGAAAACAATTTTCCTCGAGAATCTCGAGCTCGACCGTTTCAAAGATCGGACAAACTTTTTTTTCTACCTCAATTTCCATTTCGAGATACGCGTCAACGGTGAATTTCGAACAACAACAACAAGCTTTCGAACATCGAGGAATTACCAATTACAGAAGTAATCGAGCGTATCGAAGAAGCTGAAAAATACATTGTAATTTGTCATTTTACCATTCACACGGTACAAAGAGCGATGAAGAACTAAATGTGAACTTGGCGCGAGGAGCAAAACATGCACGTTTCGCCAAGCGAGGGAATTTTTTCGACAGAAATGTCGAGCCTCTTATCGCGCGGATCGAGAATACTCCCGTGCGAGCGGCTAATGCGTTTCTCTCGTGTGAGCGAGAGATGATAAGTACACGCGAGAAGTAGGGGTGCCGGCCGTTGCGCTCGGAAACTGTAATGCAGGGGTGGAATGGAAAAAAGAATAAGGCAGCGCGAAGGCGAATGGAATCTGCAATTTAAAAAGGGGAAAAGGGCCCGCGAAAAGGGCGTTGGGGGTACTCGTGCATCGAGACTCCTCTTCCAGGCCATAAAGCGGAGAACGCGCGAGGGGCGAGCGACGGAAAAAGAAAGAAAAACAACAACCACTGAGAGAATAAAAAAAAAAGAGAGAGAGAGACAGAGTGAGAATGCAGTTATTCGCGCATGACTTATTCAGCGTCGATAAAACAATCCCTTGTGCGTGTATAGCGGCGTTTTAATGCGTCTGGCTCTCCGTCGTCTCTTTCTCGCGCGCGCTATTTCTCATCAGCCCTCAAAAATTCATAAACTCGGCCCGTTAAATATTTTTCGAACCCGGTAACGCGATTATCGGCGATCGCACGCACCGAAGTTGCACGTTGAACAGGCGCGATTAAAACGCGAGAAGGGGCGAATTGGAGCGCGCGCGCGTCGACGTCCTCCCGCGATATTTTACAAGCTGTAAATTACGGATTGATAGGAGAGGGCCGAGGATACGGCCGGGCAGGCCGACGAGGGGGACCCCGATGTGCTACAGCCCGTGCGTAACGAAAATTTATGGAAAACAAGCGCGTCATCCGATCGGTTTTGGATTAACGGCGCCGGTTTAACGATTTTCCAGGCAAAAACGCGTGAGTAAGGGAGAGGAGAAAAAAGAGGGAATAAATAAAAATAGAATAAAATAAAAGCGGGAACAACGGGATAGTGAAAGCAGCGAGAACGACGAGTTTTACCGCACCGTTGTAAAATCATGGGTAAAAGTCCTGGGTGGGCTTATGAACAGCGGCGTGTACCACACGCGCGTTATGAATTTCTCGAGAGGCGAGAAGCGTTTTCATTTTCCTCTCTTGTTTCTCCTACCCGACTGCCATTTGTTTTTATTCCAAAACTCGCTAATCTGTCGTGAGGGAACGAGAAGAGAAAATTCGTGTTCTCTAGTTCTTGTAACGAAACAAGAGACGACTTTTTTTTCCAAAATTGGTTCTCTCGATATCAAAATCTATTAGTTCTGATTATCTCGAATTTTTACCTCGAAAATACGATAAGCTGCTGCGGTAGTTAGAAATTTTCCCCAAGAGAAAATTTAGTTGCACTCTTCTCTTCTGAAGTATACAAAACAAGCTTATCCGGAAAAATATTCTGTGACGTCAAAACTTACATCCGAGTAAATACCTTAAATCGTGTTTAAGGTATTTAATGGGTTATAAAAATTTACCTACGTTTTTTTATCGAATTATAGATATGTTTTTTCGGTGTTGAAACAAACATTTAGGCGATTCGATAAAATTTGTTTCTCATCCTCGACGGGGAACGACATTTCGAACTATCATTGAGCACTCAATCGGGAAACTCCTCTCGCGATCACGCTCGGCTCTCTCTTTCGCTGCTTTTCAATTTCGCTCCGACGCTCGCTCTCTTCGAAACTTCACCTCGTTCGCTATACTCGAAGATAGAAAAAGAGGGAAGTACGCGCGCGTACACGAGCCCGCATCGAATGTGCATCCACGACGCTCCCGCTGCCGTTCGATTCATAAACTCACTGGCTAGATTCGTCGACGATGTATTTTAAAAAAAAAGTGCGCAGATGTTTCGCTTCAATACGATCCTTCGAATAAGAATTTTTTGGTTTAAAAAATTTCGGAACATTTCCACTGAAATAAATTGTTACCCAAGAACAAGCTTGTAGAAACTCATGTGTGAGAAGTTGAAACAAATTTTTTTTACTGTACTAATTTACCACTCCTACGCTATCGCGGGTCGTAATTTTTTTAATTTCAATTTTTTTAAACTTGTTCCTTAATAATTGAAAAACGAAAAAATTCGCAGAGTCAAACCCGTTATATATAAAAATGTTTAGTAGAGCGCTCTAACAACCGAGCGGGACACCCCGTATACCTAAAATGCCACGGCAGAACCAGCCCGCCGGTGAAAATTTCGCTCTCAAAGGAATAATAAGAAAATTTAATGAATGCGCATGTGGGACACTTTGCGGTGCACGGTGTGTTTACGATTAAAGCCACACGCAACAGATTACGTTTCGCTCGGGCTACCGCGTGTAATACGGCGACGAAATTGCCAGGTGGGAGTCACCGTAGCGTCCGTGCAGCTCGATCTCGGTAAATTGATCTAATTCGTCCGAGGCCTAAAAAAATAGTACTCCCCGTTGCGCGCAAATTTACGATATTTATCGCACTCCGTCGTACGGGGTCATATTTATCAATAACGCGAAACCAATTCAGCCTCGCTCGTTGCTGACGCGCTCTCCTTCCTCGAGATGACCCAATCCGGACCGAGCCGAAAAAATAAGGGTTGGAGCGGTTCGAGCAACGAACGTTGCGGATATCGCAAATTATCGAGGTCAGCTGTGTGCGCACACCGCGCTGGCTTGCATAGGTGAACGCGATCACGTGACACCGTGCCACGCCAGACAGGAGAAATGCGCGCTGAGGAAAGGAAATTGCTGCCCACGATGTATATTTCTTCGAACGAGTTCGAGAAAATCTTTTGTTTGGTTCTCGGGGCGAAACAAAATGTTATATTCGGTCGATTGGGTTCGTTATTCGCGAAGTACGAGTTTCTGTCTTTAAATGCATCGATCTCCACGTGGAAGGCGGAGAGAAAAAATGGCCGCCAGTTCGCTTTTACCGAAACCACTCACGAGTCTCGCTACTCGCCTACCTTATGCATATTACGTACGCACGTAAAAGGGCAACCTCGCTGTCCGTGAGTTATTCTTTCTCTTTCTCTCGCTCGCAACGGGCTAACGGAGCCGAGTTGAGCCAGTCGTGACGCGATCAACGGCCTCTTACCTGAAACACAATGAAATCAGCGTTACGACAGAGTGTATAAACCTCGAGGTGTCGCGGGGAATAATTTCGCAACGCTACGAGCGTAGCGAGGCGAATTGCTCGCTCGAACTTGTAAAGATTAGCCTTAACGATCTCTTTTTTTTCTCTCATTCTAACCCGTCTTCTCGAGTTAACGAGAATTTTTCAATCAGCCTCGGCGATAATTGATTCTTATTTATCGCTTCATTCCCAGAGTCGATACGCCGGGCTCGTAAAGTCGCGTTTATTACGTTTGCGAAAATATGGCTTCTTTATGCACGATGCTCACTTCCGTGTGGAAAAATTGAGCGGCGGATGACGCTCGGGGTTTTTCCTTTCAGCTTTTTTCTAGCCGATATATTTACCGACGAGAAAAAAGTTTCATTCGTTTCGGTATTTTCCAGAATATCGCCACAAATTGAACGACGAAATTTATCACAGTGAAGAAATTTCGTTCGTTCAAATATTCAATTATCAATTTTTCACATCAATTAATAATTCATATGATTACATATTTATTTCTCTATGTTGAATTTATGGAAAAAAATTGATTTTTGAGGAGATATTGCATTCATTGAAATGTTTATATTTATTAATATTTACTCGAAAAATAAATCAAAAACAAAACATCTAATATTGAATAAATAAAAACATCGAGTCTCTTCTTTTTTCAGAAATTTGTTATCTCGTTGCAATTTTTTCCCTAAGTAGCTGTGAAAACTCATCACGATAGATGGCCGACGATAAAACACGTCGAGTGGAATTGAAATTTCAATGCTCGCTGTAGCAAATTCGCCGTATGGAAAGAAACGTGATGTATTTCGTCAATTTGCCGACGCCACGTGTCTCGCACACACAAACGCGCGTGGCAATTAATAAAAAGGAGATCGTGACGGTCAACTCGAACAGCCGACCACGTATTGCACCGGGTGACTCATTTCAATCGCTCTCATCGTTTGGTATCTCGAAATCAAACGTTATACATTCCCGAGGCCGTACAGGGTCATCCTCCAAGGTCGAATGTCGTTTTCTCAGATTTGTTCTCGCGGTTTCGAGACGGTGAATGAATTCTCGCGGTCGAGTGGGACACCCAGTAGGCGTTTGTATAGAACGAGTATGGAATTGGCCGAAGGACATCGACTGCCAAGGCGTAGGGAAGCTTGATTGAGTCGACGCAATTCATCGGTGCCCTCTTGTACATACAGCGATGTGTCCCGCGTCTGTACAGTAGCGCTCAAAATTATTCGTATGTTACAAAATATTCAAAACACATAAAATAGTCAACACACTATCTACAAAAGAGGCAGATTTTCCAAAATTAATTTCGTTAATTATTTCTTTACTTATTTTCGGCTAACTAGAAAATCATATTCGTGAAAATACTTTCGGGTGCTACTGTACGCGCGTACACGCGTCTCGCGTCCGCTCGCGCGAATTTCGCTGATCCAAGCGGTCACGTTGCCTCGTTACGTACATCGCGAGAGCGATATATCGTCGACTCGTGGCTTGCGTAAATCGGCCGCGATCGCGCCAAGCGCCTCGTCGACTCGAAAATAAATCGTCAATGAAAATCGGACAACACTCGTCGCGAGTGTACTCGGCCGAACGCTTTCCACGCAAAACACAATTATGGGACTCCTTTTTTTTCGAATCTCATTCGACTCCGCGCAAATTCTATCTTTTCTCGGAACGAGAAACGCGGAGGATGTTTTCCCGATAATTGAAGAACCCGGGAAAGTTCGATTAATTAGTGCGCACGGCATCTTCGATTACGGCGGGGTTGTTTCGCCCTTTTTGCATAGTTAATAATCGTTCTGGAGTCGCGAACGTTAGGGGATTCTCCCCGTTAAATAGGAACGGAACGAAGGGCTGGGGAGGGCAATTAGGAAGCGGCCGGATGCTATGCAAATAAGTCTCGCGAGAAAAATATTCTTGCCTCGATTCTTTTCCGCGGCCGGGTCCGCCTCGGCAAACTTTACGGCGTCGAGCTCGGGGAGCGATAATTCGCGGGATTTTCGGAGAAAGGAGGGTATTTTCCTTCCTCTTTCGCGCGAGTATCGAAAACGCATTTAGGGATAAGAATGCATCGAACGGTTCTCTATTTTCGATACACTCGAAGGCGTTTCGCGAGATCGCTCGAGCGATCGGGTAGGCCAGAATCGTCGACGTAAAAATCAAAAAATCACGCGGATCGGAACTTCCAGAGAGATTCGCGATGGAATTCAACGCGAAATCGATTCGCATGAATTTTCACAATTACATTCAAACGAAAGTACCTCCGAGAAAAACAGAGTATCGATATGTCATTTCGATACCGTCCAAAAACTCTCCGAGTCTGAGTTTGATCAAGTTTGCGTAATATTTGCGAAAATCGCCACTGAAAACCGATCGAACTCAACTCGGATCGTTCGATGATAAACGCGAATAATACAAATTTGTGAATTCAATGAACGGACAAAAAAAATCGAAAATATTATATCGATTTCTCGGTTTATATTGAGAAATATTCTCGATGCCGCGCTCGTTTGTTTACCACGCTGGCTGTTTATTCTCGCCGTTATCATCGAGATGATTAAAAAATTCGACACGACGATAATTCGTTATTTTCGAAAGCCAAACATCGGGAGGCCATTCAGGTCCCGATAATTAACGCGCTCTCGGTGCATCGTAGCGCGCTGGGTTTCCTCTGATCGCGATGCCAGCACGCGCCGAGGGTGATTCGATGAATCGATAGCGGGCGCGAGAGAGCTCTCCGCGTTCTGCGTACGCGGAGATAGAGAGACGGGCATGCGGTGCGCGAGACGCGACCCAGTTACCGATGAAAACGACCGCGGGGTTTCTATACCCGCGCGTATTTCGCGTCTTAACAACAAAAAGACCGGCGAGTTTTTCCACGCGTATATCGCCCACCTTTTCATCGAGACTCACTCCCCTCTCCCTCCCTCGTCCCCAGACTTTTTTTTTTTAATCCACGAAACGTCGAGTCGAGAAAAACTCGGGGGAAATTGATTTCCGACCTAATGGATCGTCCCTCTGAAGCTGCGAGCTTCGACATATCGCTGAAAATCAATTTTAAAACGTCCAGCGACGATAAGGGGCCCCGGAGTTAGCCTCGCGCCGGGGAATCGGATATTGGCGAATTACCATTCGCGTAAATTGGGTTTCGAGTCGCGAGGGAGGGCTCCGGTTCGCGTGCTCTCGCACCTGCGCAAAGGGGGCCTATATATCTCGCCCGGATAGCGATATCGTTATCGAGATTGACAGGGAACGGGGCTAGCCCGATTGGGTTTTATGGAGTGCGTTACCGGACGAATCGATACACCGGTGCCCGGTCTCGGCGCACGTGCATCTTCCGCGTGCACACAACCAGTGCATCCGCCGAGGAGACTGTGCGACTGTTTCGAACATTTTAAGTATTTTTCCGCAAACGAATTATTGATCGCTTAATCGAATAAAGAAAGGAAAAATTGCAACAGAAGAAGAGTTCGATAACAATTCATTGATTTTTAAAGCAAACATTGTTAACATATCACAGCAGTTTAAATACGAGTTCAGGTGAATGATAATTAAATATAATTTGGTGATAAATGCTAAAAAAATACCTGTGCCAATCCGTATTTATACAATTATCACTCGACGTAACCATACCATTCTCGACAAAGCGATTCCAACTGCGTAATTCGAAGTATCGTTTAGTATAATTATTGAAATGTCATGATATTTGTGGTACGTTCATTTGGAGGATTTCTCGCTATAAGGGAATGAGAAGGGTAGAGTAATTAGGAGTCGAGCGCCGGCTTCCCGCTAACTTCGTAATATCGAAATCTCTAAACTCGAGTTCGACTCTGTTATTAATTGTGAATTTGTTACAAATCTCGTTGTTGTAGGATACACGGATGTATAAACAATTAACGTCGCGGTAAAACGCGACAGCGAGAACGAATAAAACTTTGATTAATTGGTCTGTGGGTTTTCCGCTTCCCAGCGTTTATTTTATTCCTCTCTCTCGTTCTTTTTATTATTTTCAGCCTGTACTACAACAAATCATCACCATCATTTCCCGCTGCGAATAAAAGCCCAAAGTCTCTTGGCAAAATCTATCGTGGACCCGGCACTATTTTCTCGATTCGAATAAACCTCGAACTTTCTTATGGTGAAAAATAACTCGACTTCTGAAACAGGCTGACTCCGAGTCACTTTAATTCGTAATTTCAAAATTTTCGAGCCAAGGGTAGAGCAGAAATTGTGACAAATTGATACAATCGATAACACGGCAGATCTTTTTTCCCGTTTTGATTTCGCGAATGAATTTATTCAAATGAATGCGCAATTCGCTTATTAACCCGGGTGCGCGTTTGTAGTCGTGCACAAAAGATAAAACAGCGAGTAATACACGCAAGGGGACCGATAATTAACAGCGAGCATCGAAGCTTCCGGCCTGTCGTGGTTCCATACACGTGTACGCTCGTTTATAATGCGTCTATTATATTATACATACGCGTATTTTCGACGCGATAAAACGATAGAGAGAGAGAGAGAGAGAGAGAGAGAGGAGGGAGGAGAGAGAAAGCGCATATCGAAGGTCGTCGTTAATCGTACCGAGAATACACACACTCGGTGTATACAATAAGAGCAATTGAAATTCATTCGACAGCGTTGCCATCATATTTCCAGCGTTCTCTGCTCGGATATTCGACTCGAGCCAAACAGCGGTACCCATAGAATTACGCGTAATTCAACGAAAATAAGAATTTCCATCCTTAACGCGGACGAACGAGAACCGGGCTAGAGATTTACGGCTATAATACGCCAAGTGTGTTACGGAATTTTAATGCATTTTTCACGGCTCCGCGGATCGGCGAAAATCCGTTTGGACGACACACACATGTACACGCTCGCGCACGAAACTCGAGATGCCTCTAAATGCACCCAACGCGCGCGTTATTAACGCGAGAGCGAGCGCGGTCCTTCAATTTTTATTTCTACGCGTGTCGCGAGATTACCGAAGCAAAAGGTGTAACCTCGCGTGAAAAATATCCCAGTGGAGATTAATCGCGCATGGATAGGAAAAATTTTGAAAAAATTCAAACTGAGCTTCTCTGTTTTACTTTACTGAAAACCGGTTGTGGATCTCTGTACAAAACGGAACGATATACTGCAGTTACCGTTTTACACGGTAAAAAAGGATATGTTAAATATAACATAAATCAGTTGTCTATAGAAGTCCACATATAA